>VNJU01005236.1:0-12065 GCA_008042675.1 Drosophila seguyi | reverse complement strand
ATATAGCACGCAAAGTTTGACGTCGTCCGCATACATGAAAGCCCTTATTAGGAAGGAAGTGAGCTCCAAAAGATTAGTAGTCGTTGATCTTCGCTTTTTAAATCGATGTTGGCATGGAGAAATAATTGATCTACACAGGTGCTGCAAGTGAGGAGTAACGATTTTTTCGAAAAGTTTTGCGACAGCCGACAACTTAGAGATCCCTCTATAGTTATTGGCATCTGATTTGCTACCTTTTTTGTGGAGAGGAATAACAAATGATTCCTTCTAAATAAGGGGAAAGTGGGAGGTCTCTAAGGACAAGGTAAACAATTTAGAAGGGGATTGCACAGGGCGTCGGCACAATACCTAAGCACACAGCCAGGTGTTCCGTCGGGACCAGGCGAATAAACGGGCTTTACACGGTGAAGATCTGAAAGGATAGAGCTTTCGTTCAAAGTAGGACTAAAAATAAGGTTTGACTTGGGCATGATGTAAGAATAAGTCCGATTTGCGTCGGTGGAATTAGAGTAAGTGGTTTGAATAAACTGCGCAAATAGATCGGCAATTAACTGATCATTTTTTATCATTTATTTTCAAAGGAAAGCGAGGAAGGATGAGTAATTGGCTTACGTTTGGTGTTAACAAAATTATAAAACTGTTTTGGGTCCTCAGAGAACTGGGCCTTACAACGAGTCAAATAATTTTTGTAACACTGCGCGTTCAGCACGGTACATCTCGACCGAGCAGATAAATATTAGAAAGGACAGATTGAGAACCGTTTCGTTTACTAAGTGTGTACTAAGTGCTAAGTATTAATGCTTTTAGTTTAGGAAGGCTATCTACGTTTGAAATTATTATGTAAAAATCGTTTTAATTTGCACATAAGACTCTAAAGCACTAAGGGAATATTATTATTATTATTACAAAGGCCTTGTTGCACTGCGACCAGAAGTTAGATCTTTTGTACCGGCCTGTAGAATTAGGGTAGAGCCGAGGCCTTAATAAAAGAGAGCACCTTGGTATGGTCTATTTGTTCCTAAATCCTGTAGGGGGGAATAAGTTCACCTCCTAGATGTTGAAGTCTACGTCTGATTAGCGAGGGGGATTCACATTGAATATGTTCTGATGTTTCTTGCTCCATCTCACAGAGTCTGCAGGTGTCGATTTCTGAAAATTTCTTTAAGGTGGTACCTATGGTTGCAGTGACCCGTTAGGTAGCATGTTAGAGTGCGAATTTCGCTCTTTGTTAGGTTAATGATGCGTTTTGATCGCGTCATTTGGGGGACGAGAAAATGTTTGGCTTGTCTCAGCCCTGCACTGTCGGTCCAGTGACGATTTATATCCGATTCCTCCAATTTCCTGAGCAGTTCTCTTTTGTGTCCTTTCGATAGTCCACAGAACGGTTATTGTGTACACACCGTTATAATTTGCACATAATACTCTAAGGGGTTCATGCAAAAAGACGTTCTACAGTAGCGCAACACTAAAGGAATATATGAGCTAGTATTTCTACTCGGTACGTGAAAGTTCAGCTGACTCAACAAGTCAGCATTTTCCACGTCACCGTGGATAAGCTTATAAATAAAGGTAATGCCAAACATTATTATATAGTTAGATAAAGATGGTAAGTTAATTAGGAGGAGTCTACTAGATTAGGAGGGTAACTTCTGGTTTGCATCCCAGTTTAAGCCGCGTAAAGCGAAATGTAAAAAATTCTTTTGAATCGACTCGATGCGTTTACTGTGGGCCCCATACGCTAAGATAGGACGAACTAAAGAAATATATAGAGATTTTGTAACGTACGGGTCATTGAATTCTTTCGACCAACGCTTAATGAATCCAAGCACACCTCTGGCTTTATTTACCATGCATGATATATGATCAATAAAGTCAAGTTTAGGATCCAGACGGACTTAACTAAAGCAATTCTTTCCAAAGGGCAGCCGTTCAGCGTGTAAGCTGCAAGCTTGGGAGCGACACGAGAGAATGTCACAAGCTTTAGAGCCGTTTAAGTTTAATAGGTTTGCACTGCACTATGTTTGAAAATTGTTAAGATCTGTTTGTAAATCAGACTGGCAGGAGGCATCCGTATTTGCACGCAAAGTTTGACGTTGTCCGCATACATGAAAGCCCTTATTAGGAAGGAAGTGAGCTCCAAAAGATTAGTAGTTGATCTTCGCTTTATAAATCCAGGTTGGCATGGAGAAATAATTGATCCAGACAGGAGCTGCAAGTGAGGAGTAATAATTTCTTCGAAAAGTTTTGCGATGGCCGACAACTTAGAGATCCCTCTATAGTTATTGGCATCTGATTTGCTACCATTTTTGTGGAGAGGATTAACAAACGATTCCTTCCAAATAAGGGGAAAGTGGGAGGTCTCTACCTACTGAATATTCATATAAAATTTCATGAGAATCGGTCGAGCCGTTTTGGAGGAGTAGGATGTCCAACACGACGACTCAGAATTTTATATACAGTGGGGAGCAAAATTGATTCCACGATCAACATTTTCAGGTTTAAGCGCACATACAAATTAAACGAATAAAGTAAATGACATAAACATTTTTTTTATGGATCACCTTGTTTATTGTTTACATTTAGGCGAATATAGAAATTGTTAAAAAGAAGAAATGGAATAGTTATGATTTAAAAACGAAAATAAGCGGAAAGTACTAATTTTTTCACCCTTATTTTTCTATGACATTTAAACATTTTGGCAAACTCCCAATTATTTTTTCGACAATTCTTTTCGGAATATTATCCCACTCTAATCTAACACGCCCCAAAAGATAGTAACAGTTGATGGGGCTGATTGATACTGTCCGAGCCGTCGCTTTACGATTGACCATAGGTTTTCCATCGAATTGAGGTCGGAACTCTGTACTGGCCATTCCATCATCTTAAAATTTTGGTCTCCAAACCATTCCTTAACAATTTTCGCAGTGTGCTTGGGATTCGCATATTGCTGAAAAATGATTTCCTGCTCTGCGTACGCACTCTGCTCAAGAAAATTGGCAAGACGGGCTTGCAAAATGTTCAAATAGTCTTCCTTTACAATAATCCTGTCAATTTTGTGCAACGGTTCAACGTGTTATACCCCCATGCCATTATATTGACGCTTCCATGTTTCACGGTATGCGTCACATGATGCCCTTGAAGCTTGTCACCAGGTCTTCGCCAAAAGTACTGCTTTCCATCTAATTGAAAACGATTAAAATTACATTCGTCCGACCAGAGAACACGTTTCTAGTCTTCTATTGTCCAGTTCTTGTTCTTTTAGCCGAGCCTTAACATTTTTCTCTTCGAAAGCCGCTTTGTTTTTTTTCACTGCTGCGATGTAACCAATCCTACCTAGAGCTGTTCTAGTTATACATAAACTTAAGCATTTTTTATTATCTCTATTATTTTCTTTCAGCATTAAAAGTATAGTTTTTCTTATTTTAGGCATCATAAGTTGAGCGTCAGAGTCTGTTAGAAGGCGACGGTGACCAATTAACTTCTTTTTAGCACAAACATTTTGTATTTTTTGCACCTTGACAGCCTCTGGTTGACTAATTGCTGCTTCTCAGCAATATTTCTGGCCGAACACCCAATTTTTCGTCCGAAGACAATACTATTTTCTTTATCAGAAGACAACTTCTTAATTTTTAAGCAAATAATTGGACTTAGTTCGAAATTCAACAAATCAAGTATAAACTTGTGCAAAAAAGTAATTTTCTAAATTCTGACAACGGAGAAAACGCATTTAACGGGAAACCTGCAAAACAATTGATGAAAAGAAATAAACAGGAGCAAAAATATAAGCAAATAGCGGATGGTGCAAAACTGAGTACATTACTTTTTTAAATCATAACTATTACATTTCTTATTTTTCAAAATTTCTATATACGCATAAATGTAAATAATAAACAAGGTGCTTAATAAAAAGAAGTTTATGTCATTTACTTTATTCGTTTAATTTGTATGTGCGGTCAAACATGAAAACGTTTATCGTGGAATCACCTTTCCTCCCCATTGTATATAGAATGGAAATGGATCAATTCGATTTTATTGTTTTCTTATACGGCTCCGGCTGTAAGTAACAGCCACATCCCTTGGTTTGGTTTGTAATCCTATTTTATCTTCTCTTGGTTTCTCGACCTCGTGCCGGCCGACACTACCGTAATTCTGTAAGGAAACTTCTAGTCATTTCCTGCACAAACAAACACTTTTCGCTTTTCTCCTTTACCTGCCTTTCAAATTCACTTCCCCCTTCTTTTAATTTCAGAAACCACGCAAAATATGTCTCCACTGTCTTCTTTTTATCCATAACACTTTAATACACTTTAGATAGCTGATTAATGTTTTTAAGACTATACGTGGGTTCTAATTTATCGTTGGTGGTCTTTTATTTTAACAAGTCACGTGAGTCATCTGGGAGTAAAGAATCAGAATGATCGCGTGTTCGCTAGACTTCTTGCAAAGGCGGCGAGCCAAGCGAGATTTAACGGGACCTTTTCAGGCTCTAAGAGCAACGAGTTCTGTCTCTGAGAATGGGTACTAGCTTTCTATTGGCCCTAGTATACCAAAAAGTGGTTTCGTCCGAGTTTTTTGACAGATGTTAATAATTTTTGTTTGATTATTTCCTTCTATTTATTTGGTGGCCACTGCAAAATAAAGTACGTATGCACTGCCATTGGCTTATTCTGGAGTGTTGCTGGATAAAGAAGAGGGATCAATTACACTTGCCGAGCTTTGCCATAGTTTAGTAGTTAAACAAAGGTTGTACCGATTGTTATGTTTAAAAAACGTTAATACTAAAACTTAATGCTAGTTAGGAATTTTAGAATTTGACGTGGACTTTTTCCATGAGCGGGAACACAGGTGAACCACTGGGTTCATATCTGCTCTGCTTTTAAAATAAATTTCAATGTGGATTGAGCTTTCAATTCGTTACCCCAAACTAGTTTTAACTTGTAGTCACTTGTGTTTAGTGACAATTGGCATTCCTTGAAATAAACATACACTGACGCAGGTCGCCTAAAATCGTGTACGTGTGTAAGTGTACGTGGGTTTACTTTTCCAGAGCAAAACGTCTCATCAAAAACATTTAAAATTCATAATTTACCGCCAGTTATTTTGGTGTTCAAATCAGAATAATTAAATAATGTGATATTCTAAATTAGTTTATAATTACAATCGAGCGACTTAAAAAGCTACACAATCCACCTTAGTGCTATTGGTTTCGACTATAATTAAATTACAATGGTTAAAAAGAAGTGTAAAACTATCGTCAAGTTATTTTTTAGCACTTTAAACACTCTGTAAACATATTTTAAAATTAAACAAGAAAGGAAGCCAACTTCTACAAGTCGAAGTTTAAATACCTTCAACTAATTAAATTAAAAATTCCTATATTTAGGGATTGCGAAGAAAAATTGTTTTCACTTTAAAGGCAGCTTACTGAGTGAAAAAATATTATTATGATAGCTGATATATAAACTAAAGGCGGCTGAGCCTTGAAGATCTTGAAAATATGTTGGAATAAAGCTATAGGGTATAATATAGTAGTCCAATTAAAACCGACATTTTTTGCTAATGGAAAAGGCCATATCTCATAGTATATGGAAATATTTTAAGAACTGGGTAAGTTAAATTTTCTTCTAAGGCAGCTTTTGTTTCGTTTTGACATATATGTATACTATGTGGTGGCCAGTCGTAAAAAGAAATATAAAAATAAATAAATAATTTTAGCTAATTGCGGTTAAGTCGAATTGCATTCAAATGCGCATATGACCACCGCATAGCGTATAGTATAGCGAAGATCGCGAGCGACGAAATGTTCTGCACCGTTCACGCATACAGCCTACCTACATAGCTCTAACCCTTTCTAGTGTGAACCAAATGCGCGTAGAGAAGGAATAGGAGAAGAGCGACTGGAAGTATACCAACTTCTCGCGACAGAATTCTCGCTCTCGGCAAAACACTGCCGATCGACAGAATAAGAACAAAATTTTCATACCGCGTGGCCGAAAAATTTCCAAGTCTTGATTGGGACTAATAAGAGGCGACTACAGGTACAAAAAGGAGTTTGGAAATTGTGCACACTAGCAAAAGGTAAATATTGTAGTGCAAATGCGAGTGAAAAATTGTTATAGTGCAACATAATATTTTCATAGGAGAGTTCCACCCCGCCAACCCGTTCCATACGCGGTGACTCCGAAGTCGCGTGGGTTCGGCAACATTCGGGCAGCCATCAGTAAGGTGATGTGACTCGCCTGTACAGGTGGACTCCATCCCTTGAAGGATGCTTGCTAAGCGAGCGGCATCGATGGAGCAGCAAATAACTAGGAGGAGAAGAAAATCATAGTGCCGGCAAAAAGCTTAGCACGCACGTGCCACGTGCGGCACCATAGCCTGGCATAGGTGATTGACAAAGAGAGGACAGACCTGTCGTCTGGCATGCGAAGACGCATAACCCTTCGTATGTGAGGAGCTGGTCAGGAGGATTTGAGGCGGATGCTATAAGAAGGCGGTGTCGACTGCAGTACCGCAGCCAATCGAGTGATGGACAAGTGCTGTAGTTTTTTTTTTGTTTTGATATTTTGCCTTGCTGAATCTCATGTAAATTTCGAGAATTGAATAATAATCATACATCGAGCCTGCGTGCTCATTTATTGTAAATTTTTAGTCGAATTTGAAGATCAAAGAGCAACACAGATGTAATTTAGTCAGAAGTTAAAAGCAATTATTTTTGATTAAGATCCTAGCACAGCGTCTTCGATGGGCCCACCGAACCTGCTTCGCCGGAATGTTGAGTAAGTGAAAACTTTCCGTTCTTCTAATTTCTTACCCTTATTTGGCATTATATTGATTTTGTGTGTGCAAAGAAAATATGGCTAATAAAAGATCTGACAGTTCGAACCAAAAGGATAAAATCATAAAGAGAATAACACGTAATCCTCCTCATATATATATTTATTTCAATTAAAGTAAAGTGAAAGGAAATTAATTAGTAAACTTAAAGTAAATGAATTAGGAGTTAAATAAAAATATCTTAATTAAGGATACAAATTTAATTTAGTAAATGACAAGATGGAAACTGAAGAATACAAAATGTTTAGATAAAGAGTGAAATTAATTCCGTGAAATAAGATACGATGCTGCCGCAATATGAATTTAACATGAATATCATTATGTGAATTTTTTTGAATAAACTTTGATAAGGGATAACCGGCAAACCAATCTTATGCGATATCATGGCAGGGAGGGTGCAGAAAAGGGGACGAACAATACCAAGCCACCTTTACATCTTATGTATTTCTTGATAAGCTTTAATAACCCCGTCCGTCCGTATAATATTGTGTCCGATTACATCCTTGTTGCTTAAGCCATTAGTTTACAGATAGTGCACTTAAAACTCTATTTCGCGTAGTACGGTGTGTGCATATAAGGAAGAGAAGGAAGAACCTACGACAATCCGTCGAGCTTAGTACAGAGCAATGCTAGGAGTGCACGAAACCGACTCTCCTTATACACTAACTTACCCTAAAGCTGGTGAACACAGGTCAGGGAGCCCGGGTGGGTAACCGACAATCGAAGGGACTAGCTGTCTACTACAACTAGTAAAAATAGTCAGAAGATTATCTGCAAAGTTTCCTTTGGATTTCTTCAAAGCTGAAGTACTAGTTAGAGTAAAAACGGATAGACGGGCATGGCTAGACCGACTCGGCTTATATATATAAAAGTTAACCACCTGGCTCCGCCTTCCCCTCACACCAGTGCCGGTCAACAACGGAGCGATGACCGCCCGATACCACCTTTCCCCGCACCCCGTGCTGACTCAGCACGGTAACACCAGACGTACTAGAGACGTACAAGAGAACGCTGACAATCCACCTTCCACGCACCCCGTGCCGGCTCAGCACGGAAACACCTACAGTACGACGGAACGCTGACAATCCACCTTCCCCGCACCCCGCGCCGCGTCAGCACAACGACATCCGCCGTTGAAACAACCCGCGAACCTTGCAGTTCTCACCGTGCTCCAATTGCACGGCTTGCCGGCCGGCCACAAAAGCTTGGTGGCTGGAAGTTAAAAAACGGCTAGGTCGAACTTATTGGAGCACCGGAGCGATAACACGGATAATTTGTCTTAAGAATTAACTTGATAAATAAAGATTATAACGATTTATAACGATTTAAATTATCGACTATACTTGGAACCTTGTCCCTGGGGATCAACATTTGGAGTTACACTGAAATAATTCTGGCACGACTGCCTCATCTACTTGGAATCTCAGCTATGTTTAGGTATAGCTACCCTGTCGTCCTGCGACAGGATTTAACTTATATATAAAGGAGTCATGTCCGTCTCTTTCACTGCGTTTCCAACTTCTGACAAAAATTTTAATACCCACAAGGGTATAAAAATTATTTCGGTACCAATATTCTCATTAGTTCCCTTACGTAAATGTACCAAAGAAATACTTACTCGGAATATATTACACGCCAATAAAATATTTTCTGGGTCATACATGTGAATATGGGAGGTTGTAATTTTATCTGACTTAGAAAATATAGTCATCTCATGTTTTGACATCAAATTATATTTTTTCTCCTTTCGTGTCAATGTACCAATTAATGTACTGTCACTCCAACTATCGTGTGTGTTGAAATAATTTTCCGCAAATTCATGAATGTTGTAAAAGGATTCATCAATGATAGTATCTTTTTGATTTTCCTCATAGAAATTTAGTTGATGAATTTTTTTCTCTACTCTTTGTTTACGTCTTTGCTCACGTTCATCGTCTATTTCATCTTTAACCAATTGAGGAGAAGAAGTCCTAGATGACTTTTTGTCGTTTTCTTTTAAGGTTTCACACTCTTGTAATGCTTCAACTTCATTTTGAAGACTTCTTTCATTTTTTAAATTATGTGAGCTTATTGCTTCATATATTGGTTCAGGTTCTAAATTTATTTTCGAAGTATTGCTAGATTTTGGTGGAGGAGGGGGAGGCATTGTTGGTTCTGGAAGTGATGGAACGCATTTAATAGCAACACTCTTTCCTGTTTCTCGGCTATCAAATGTCGAAGTGTTTTGCACACAGAGATTTATCTGAAAAATAAAAGAATGAAATTATAGGCCTTAAAACTAAAACAAAATATAGTGTTTAAAATCGAAATTACATTTGCTGGTACCTTTTTGTAATCTACTTACTTCATCATTAAGGTCGTGTACTAAGTTATTCATTTTAAGATTTATTTCTTCAATGAGTGGGTTAGTTGATGGGCCTTCGGAAGCATCGCCTAAGAAAGCAAATATATGATCTAAGTCAATGGTGTCTTGGGGAATTGTATTTCCGGCTGCTTCAACCGTTTGTTTGCAGGAATCGTCTTTGTCTGTAAATAGCTGTGGCGATATGTTAATGCTTTCTGATATATGTGTTAGGGCGTACATTTCCTGTTGAACAAGCCTGAAATGAAATAAATAAATTTGCCAACATTTGTAATGTACCGCAGAATGATCTTTATAAATTCAAAAGCCTGCATACTTTATTAGTAAATCTGTGTTAGGAATGAAGCTTTTAGTTTATTTTATCATTTTATACTCTTGTGCCAAAGCATGTTATACAATGTTCCACGGTTCCAAAACACTAAAGATTGGTCGTCAGCCGACAGGTGTGCGAAGGGAATCACGTGTAACTACGCTGGTAGTACGTGCCTTATCTGCACACACTGCCGGAAGTGCGACTATACTCTCCACGCGAGGGCAGCTAGAAGCAGACCCTTTCAGTTCGACTGACGGGACGTCGACCCTAGCAGCGGAGCAGATGGATACGCTCAAGGCCACTCTCTCCTCGGAGACGACTGGTCTGAGGCCATAGTTCGAGTAATGTGTCCCGAGAACCGGGTGGCTGTTGCTCGTCTGCCATGACAACAACGCAGCCGATTGGGTGAGGCGCAACTTTAGCCTTATCAAGGCTAACAGTTCGCTTGCCGTTGGAGGAGGGCCAGCCTTGTGCGGGGCTACTTTGCAAACAGCTTGGAGTTGTCGAATGAAAAAGTTCTCACTTATGTGGGTAAGCAGAACGACCTCGTCACCACCCAGTGGATAGTAGTGCAGCGGACCACACAAGGTGAGATGCTGCACCTCGTTATAATGGTGGACCAGACGTCGCTGCATTCGCTCGCTAAGTGCGGCGGCAAGATCTGGTACTACTTTGCAGAAACAAACTTATTAAGACCTCCGCTCCTAAGGATAAGAGCAGCGTCGTCCTACGTGCGGAATCTCTCCCCGGGGATGGTCTTTCCACAAGTTGCGGGCTCGCTAAGAAGGCCACCCCCGTCCCAGTACCAAGGCGCACGCCACCAGCCAATGGAGCTCCAGGCGGCGCTACAAAAGGTTGCACTCCCGCCAAGGGCGTTGGCATGGCACGGCCACCCAGGGCTACTGCGCCGGTAGCTAGAACTGTGATGTCGGTCACGGTATCTAGGCTGCCGAACATGAGGCAACAAGTCTCGACGAGGCAAGTGCGGCAGCCTCGCCCAGCTCTCCAACGAGGAGCCATGAGAACAACAAGTGTTCTCCAGGCGAACGTGGACCACGCCAAAGATGCGTCGGCCACCCTGTGCAGGACTTTCGCGGAGCAGAGAATCGACCTGGCCTTAGTCCAGGAGCCATAGTCGATCGGTGGCCGAATTAGAGGATTAAACTGCGGCTCAAGTAAGTTGTTATATGACTGCAATGGAGGTGCTCCTCGCGCGGCTATCCTTTTGGATAAAAACGTAAAACACTTCCCATTAACCAACTTTATCTGCAGGGATCTAGTTACAACAACCATTGAGGTGGCCACAGCGGAATGCGTCCGGAAGGTGGTGGTGGCGGCCGCCAACTTTCCCGGAGACACCGACGTAGCTTCGCCGATGGAGGTCCAACAGCTCGAAAACTTCTGCCGTACAGCCGGGAAACACGTGGTTATCGGCTGCGACGCTAAAGGGCATCACATCATATGGGGCAGCAGTGATGTCAATAAACGGTGTGAGGGCCTTCATGAATATGTATTGTGTAGTTAATAAGATGTAGTCTAACTTTTATAAAAGCTATCCGGAAGGAGGTCTTGGACCTCACTTTGGCCAGCAACTTCCTATCCGAAAGTATAACGAACTGGAGGGTTTCCGATAAAGCCACTCTATCAAAGTACCAGCACATCCGGTTTGACCTGCCTGGCCAATCGGATTTCAATACTTCGCTATACAATCGGAAGAAAATCAATTGGAACATGTTCACAGCCCCTGTGGCTATGAAAGCTGACCAACTCATCACCAGCTTTGCGTCTGTGAGTGACATAGAATTGACTGCTGACCAGCTTGGTGATGTGCTAATCACTTCTTTGCAAGATAGCACAGTTCGAAAGCGCCACAGGGTGAATCGCAAGGTTCCCTGGTGGATATTAGAAAAGCTAAGCGGGAGAACTGGCGCAACTACTGCGAAAGTGTGCAGGAACTGCCAGAAGCAGCTAGACTAAAAGGGTGGGGCTTCTAAGAAGAACAGATGGTTCTTTTACCCAAGACCGTAAAGAAAGGCTAGCGCTCTTGCTTCATGGTCTCGAATCAACACGCATGGTGAACCAGATGGGTTTACTACTCCACCGATCAGGCGCGATCCTGACAAGGTCAGGTGGGCAGTCAAATCTTTTAGCCTTTAAAGCCCCGGGGGGCAATCAGATTTTTCCAGCCTTGCTACAACATAGCATTGAGACAATTATCTCACCCTTGTCTGCTTAGAGCCAGCTGTGTATGGGGATATATACCACAATCTTGGAGCAGAGTCAACGTCGAATTTATTCTTAAACAAGCCACCGAGCTCTTGACCAACAAAAGTCATACAGACCGATAAGTCTTTCGTCTTTCTTTCTCGAGACTGCGGAGCGCCTGGTGGATTTGCGCCTGAGGTGCACTCTCCAGGCCATCAAGCCGCTACACAACGAAAGGCGGAGCGACGGAAGTCGCTCTACACCATTTAGTCAGCAAGATCGAGAAATCTTTCAAATCTAAGGAAATTGCTTTGTGCTCCTTCCTGGACGTAGAAGGTGCTTTCGACA